>JARDVY010000097.1:0-30963 GCA_029030555.1 Ornithoptera alexandrae
TAGTGCAGGTATTGTTGGAGAGAGGGAGCCTTCGATAACGTATAACCAAGTGAACTCCTGCCTAACCCATCGTACCTGTGCTGCAAGTGCTCTCGGTCGCGCAGGCTGGGGCTGCGGTTGCCGTCGATCAACGAGTCGTAGTCCAGCTGCTCGTGCTCCAGCTCCTTGCTGGCACGGGCCATCAAGGCCCGGTGTCGGTCGCTGGCTGGGAACTCGAGGTACGTGGACGCGGCTTCGTTGAAATCCTTGCCCATACGCTCGACTACCTCACAAAGCAAAGCTTCGGTCAGTATAGGATCTTGCAGGCAAAGATAATTTATTAAAAAAAAAAAACTGTATAATAGTTTATCATCTACGCTATCGCAATTGCCTCGTGGCGCATCGGCTAACAGTCCACATTATAACAAAGAGATAACCACTTCAACTCCTGGACCACATGAATGATGGATCGTGGATGTTCGTACGAAGTTTTAACATACTGCTTAAAAATCTCTTATTAATCAATTTATGTAATTGATGTTAATTATGAAAATATTCACTTACCTTTTCCCCAATAGAACCATGGGGGATAAACTCCATGGCCCCGACGATGCTTATCGCCAAGACCAGAACTCCTCGGTGGCCCAATGCGTGTCTATAACAAAAGAATATTATTTTTTAGATTGGATTAAAAGTATGACAGAAAGTATATAAAGGAAGTATTTCAATTATTCCACAAAGAAACATAAGATTGTAAACATGGCATCTTCCTGATGGCTAGTGATATATTTTGATGATCGATAACCTGATGACCATATAATGTTAATGTAGTATGGTTAAAATGCCTCTCATAATACTTAAAGCCTTATCGTTGTAGATCATTAAAACCCGTAGTTTTTGTTTCTGATGGTAAGCTTTATATTTCAAATAATCGGAAAAGAGCAAAGGCAGATTTGCACCGCCATTTATATTTAGAAATTATGAATAACTTTAATAGTCAATAATTTTTAGTAAGGTTATCTCGAAATTGATAAGATTGTAACAATTTTTTTTTTTTAATATGATAAATATTTTAGGTGTTAATGAATGAGTCAGGACTTTGCTTATACGTCAAATGTTACTTGTTAATTTAAAAGTACCATAGCAACAAAACGAGTGAAGCGTCTTAATGATGTGACGTAACATGACATAATGTTATTGTTGTTAAAGTTTAAAAAAAAACCTTCGCAGCCATTGAAATGGACCATGTGCGTGTAAGAGATGAGATAGCATTGAGATTCAGCCTCCTTCGTATCTTCATCGAGCCATCTTAATGATGATGATAATGTGACAAAAAAAATCGCGATATAAAAAAATTATTAAATATAAAATCGATGTTAAAATGTTTCTGTGAGATTTATCGATGTGTAATATCGAGAGGCGACTTCGTGCGAAAGTATAGCGATATCGCCGTCGGCTCGGTGCGTAGGAACCTCGGCGAGTGTAGATAAAGTACCGGTTCCTGTGACGGGACGAGGGTCGCCAGACCAGGCGTAGGTTCGCATTGTATCACAGATTCACTGTCCATTCACAAGCGTTCATTCAGACTTTCTATCGCCGCAGACTTTATAATGTTCAGAGGCCATTTTAAATATCACTTATTTCTTTAGATACTACGATACTATAATATTATGTAGACTTCCATCAAGAAATCAGTCTTTAATAGAATACTTTTAAGTTGTCTCTTGTAGATTTCTATTTGAAAAAATGTTAAAGATTTCAAATAGACACGAGACAGTACGAGATAGCGAGACAACTAAAAGACAAGGGTGATGCACAGAGGTGGTCACGACCACCGTTTATGAGGAATATGGTTTAAGAAGGAAGGTTTAAGTTACAAAGCAACTTCTTAACTTCTTGACATGTTAAAGCTAAACAAAAGGTATATGTTACATTAAGTGGCTACGGTAGAATCGAATAAGCACTCTTAAAAGATATTTAAAGGCGGCCTTAATGCTGAAGAGATGACGAGGATAAGAGGCGGCCTTAATTCTTAATCTAAATTAGAGTTGACGAGAGAAAGAAGTACAGGTGCAGTTTGCTGAATTTGAAATATATGTTTGTGTTTGTTGGTGTATGTGGTATATTGGGGCGATTGATTGGTGAAGTAAAATACTAAGGGATTAAAAGTGCAAGTACGATAATGAAATGTACGAGGTCTATCGCGTTGGTACTCCTTGTGGAGGGTAGACGAGAGGCGCGGGCGGCACCTGCGCGGGCGCCAGGCGTGGACGGACAATCTGTCGGCGCGCCCTCCCGCGCCCGCTCCTTCCCATCACGCAATCCACACCCAATGTCGATAACGTCATAAACCATTACATTGAAACAATATTGCTGTAAACGCTTTATAACGTTGATAACAGTTTAAATGAATAATTAAACATCTAGTGCGGAATTGCCACTTAGCAAGAACTGAGTAAATCACATCATTACACACACATAAGGCAAATCTTTGTGTACATCGATGTGACAAGAGGGCAATATATATACACAAGTCGCTAATCAAGTCTTCTTACTTTAGTAAATTCACTAGCTACAACGTAACTTATTGAGCTAATATCCAGTTACATTGATTCGAACTAATTATAAAAGTTTTGATGTAGTTAAATTTTGTATATAACAAACGATTTTCAAAACGCAACAAGTGTTAGTAAGAATAAAGAAATACAAAAAACACTAGCAGGTTTCCCAAGGGATGATTTAAGAGATATTTTGTGTAAAATATCCATAACATGCTCGTAGGCTATTACTGGTCACATCACTTCAACGAGTGTAATAAAACCAGTCCATAGAAGCGGAGGCGCCGCCGTAATATCGATTTTATATCGACGGAACGGTACAAAGTGGTGGAGATAACGCGACCTGCCTCCAAATACTGTCGTATAATGCGCATGTTATTTTGAAATCTGACACACGACCAAACGAACCTCGTCGATAACTGACGCAGTGTAAATATGCCGTTAAAGTCCGATACAAATACTTTATTATTAGCTTTAACTATTTCGTGTCGAGCCCAATAAAGTACGGTCCATTTTGAGCGTTTATATGTATAACTTAGGCGTATAATGTACCTAGGGTTACCTGAGAATTTTAGAAGAAAGTTAAAGCTGCAATTAAGCGAACACATTAAGTAGAAACGTAAATCATCATCGTCATCATCATCATCACCGTCAGCCGAGAGATGTCCACAGCTAGACATAGACCTCGCCCTGAAGAACTGTACGTTTGTAAGATTTTGTATAGTGGGATTTAGACATTATCTACCACGCTGGCCCAATACGGGTTAATGGGAGCCAGAGCCTCGTTTGTTGATTAGCAGGGTGCACCGCGAGCAGGTGAGGTAACTGTGAATATCGTTAAGTATGAACGAAACCGTTGGATACAACTACCGGAGGAGCGGCTAGATCTTTAAGGGAAGCCTATGCCCTGCATTGGACGGGTATCGGCTGATCATGATGATAATGCCGGGATCTAATTTAAGTAAAGGTGCGGTGTAATGAAATATATCTAATATATAGGCCAGTCTTTTTTAAAGTCTAGAAGTAACTTTCCTTGGAAGGTAAATGTTCCTTTCCTCGCGATTGTTCCTCTCGCCAGAAAATTAAGTTTATTGGGGATCAGAAATGCACTTCTTCTGTTCTATTGTATTTACAATCTGAACCATTTTACCAATATGTAGAGACTCATCCCAATATCTCTGCAACCATAACACTTTGTGACTTGAAATCAAGTAGCAATATTCCATTCGCCGAGTATAAAACAGCTTAGAACGGATTTCACAAAATTCTTTCTCCAAAGGGAGTTGGAGGGGCGTTACGGCTAGCAAAGCGACTGGGGAACAGATAGTGGATTATGTAGGTTCATTTCACTATCGCAACTTTTAGATATTAAATCATATGTCACTGTTAAGTAAAAAAAATAGCAAAGCCATTCATGGATCGATTTAATCAATCAATGTTCGCAAACGCGCCTTCCCTCGATGATAATAGCGCCGCTTTCCTCATTCACCCACATTGCATTGTCCTTTGTTGTGAACCTTTGTGACAAAATCGTTATATCCTTAACACTGATGTATGTTATTGTTATATATCAGCAGTATAGTTTAGTTTGACGGTAAGTTTCCGAACCGCCTGGGTTATCAAGTTATCACTCTCATATTGCAAATGTACTGTATTAACATGGAACACCTTTAATACCCAAGGTTCATTTAAACCCTTTGTTAAATTGAGGTTATATTTCAATGATCATGAGCTAACTTTAAATGAATTACGATAAATGTTTAAAGAGTTTACGATAAAATATATTCTGTATGGATATATCTTAATGTACACACATATATATGTAATGTACTTATCGCTTCCTATTGTAGCAAGTGGTACGCAAATAATTAATATAACAATGATTTTTTTTACGTTAATGCTAGGTATTGTAGGATAATGTTATTTCGTCATTTCTAATAATTGTCAAAGCGCGTGCAAATGGTTTTCAGGACGTATGCGGGCGCGACGGACGTATCTATCACGCCGGATCTGTCTGTATTCGTGATTGAATTGCTAACTAGCTAAAGATCACCTCGCGATCCGGTCTGCAGTGTTTGTTCATTATTTAAACGTTGACTTTAGATGAATACACATAACACGAACACCGTTAAATACATTTTATTCCTGCTTAAAATGATAATGAACGGTTGAAGCGAAGCAAAGCTATCATTGATTAAGTCTAGTTTGAAAGGTAAGTTATAAAACCTATGTCACAATTTCTGTCTCTTTATATATTTGTTGCAAAAAGTTTCTATATAAATGTTAGTAGGAAATATATAGTATTGTTTCGAGAGAAAAGCGTTTTTGTTCGAGTTGAAAGTTTCTTTGTTGTCCATGCAATAAGTAATTGTACGTCCGGTACTAAATTAGAAAGAAATCTCATTTGCGAATTAAGATATTTGAACAGAACATATTAATAAAGTTTATATGCTTTCGTTAAATATGCAAATATTTTCAAAATTTAAAAAACCATTTGTCTGTTTAAGGTTTGCATTGATTTTTATGTAACTATTCAAAGAATATTTACAATGGCAGTACGTTAAGTTAATTAAACATGATTGAATTGAAAATATCGGGTGATTATAAGATAGCAGTTAGCAATTACAACTGTTAAGTCGAGTAATACTATCCTTAGACCTTTGGACCAAGAAGATGCACCGCGCATGTCCGGACGCAGTCTCAGATACAAATCAATACACGTCCGATATACGGGGCGGGCCAGGGGTTGTGGTAGACACAACGAGCAACTGATAAAACGGCTATGGGTAACTATTCCGTAATTGTTAAATTAAGAAATTTATTATTATTTATAACGTAATAAAACTAGATATCAAAATTTCATATTAGTTGATCTTTCGTCGGAAAAAAATTTATTTATTTGTATTAAGGTCAAAAGTCTTTAATAAATTTATATCAAATAATAAAAGGATATACTCACAACTGCAATTGAGGAAGGAATTAATTACCAATTTCCAGAGATTCGATTAAGAGCTTTAAAATGAAATTACGAATGCAGAAACAAAACGTTCACCACCAACTGATTATATTATGCGACTGCTTTATAAAGCGCTACACCCTGCAGCCCTTAGAGATGCAACGCGCATGCCCGGATGCAGCCTCCGATACAAATCAATAAAGGTGCGACGGAAAGAGCGGGTGTGAAGGCGACAAAGTAAGGCGCAATAGGGACGATAGAAATATTTTATTGCATAATCAATATTTCAAAATATCAGAACAAAGAGCAGATAATAAATTGAACTGTAGCGACTAACAAGTTATAGAGTCACGAAAAGATTTGAATATTAATAATTTGCAAACGCTTAAATAAAACGTGTACAACGGAAAGTAGAAGTAGAAAGGAAGATGCGTAAAAAATAATTCGGACTTAAAGAAGATAACTACAAAATATATGATTTTATTTACATTTTAGAAATAAGCTTTCATTGTGTACTAACTTGTTTCGTCTTAAAATTATTATAACTAAATACTAAGATATAATAAAACTCACATGGAATCGTGAAGCAACGAGCTATAACCAATTCACAGACAGACCAGATTTAAGTTGTAAAATAAAATAATATCACAGAAATAATACGTTCACTGTTAACCGACAACAAGTTGAGACTACTGCATCGGCTGGTTATATCCGGGAGCCCCGGGAGATGGAACGCGCATGCTCGGATGCAGCCTCCGCTGCAAATCAATAATGGCGCAACAAGTGGCGAGTGGGGGGGCAACGAGAATGGAAATATGAGGCGTAATACATAGGGTAGACCTATTTTACATTATTCTGAAATGTACGTAATATATATTTACTTAAAAAAGATTGCAATAGCTGTATAATTAGATAGTTGTCCGTTTTTGCAGACGGGGATAAGATACACGAGCCGGAAGTAATAGATGCGTTCGTTAATCGAAAGCTACAATAATATTTTTCTTATAAACGCAGATACCCAACTTATTATAAGAAGCGTGTGAATACAATGGCTAAAAAGTTTAAATATGCTTCATTGCTTAACATTAAATATTTAACGAGATATCTTAAATATATAAGTGCATTATAATTATAAGTAATTATTGTATATCAATAATACAGGATCAGAAGTAGATATATACTAAAAAAAAATATTAACTTTTGGTGTAAATCTGTCGCCGATTCAATAATTTTAAATCAAAAGACTCTTTCATGAAATGCTAATCCTGAAAGGGGGGTATATTAAGCGATGGAAGTTGGCTACGTAGTTATCACTAATCTTAATTTTTTTTTTTACTTTGACCACGTTAGCAATATATTATTCGAAAATTCTATATAATAGTTTGTTGTTTCAGGCACCGGAATTTAGTATATACGTTATAGAAATGTATACTTTATTAAAAAGCGATCCGAGTGAGCGGCATCCGGTCGTCCGGATCCATGCCGTCTCCACGATCTACCTCGCCGGACTGAAACCGTTCCCAATACAATAGTTGTTTGTGCATATGACAATAGTATATAGTGAAATATAAAAGTTTTGAAGTTATCCATTTGTAAAGTACTATAAACAATTTAATACGGTTTGATTATCTATGAATTTGATATTGCTTTAATATTTCGAAAGCGTTGTACACGGAAGACCTTACCTTAAAAATGATTACTGCTAATCGCAACATTATAAAGAGATGAAAGAAGTCTTAATATAATAAGGAAATATTATGGAATCTACGTTACAAAATCCTAATTAATGATATTGAAGAAAAACACTAATGAGTAAGATCTCAACCTACAGTCACATGGACACATACGAATTGTACAGTTCATCGTTGTCCAAGTCTCATGGCGTCGTTATATTGAAGTATGAGACAATTATGCTTCTTCTATGGAGAAGAAGTATCCCATGCGGACGCTTTCTCAACAGCTGAACCGGATAGGTAACCGCAGCCGGAAACGTTTTACTAGCGATAGCGAAAATCGCGCAACATTTGCCGTTGAATGCTTTTGTGTTTCATAGTTGCATGTGACTGTAGATCATTTCTAAATTTAATATAATTTATTATATTGTAAAGAAGTTAAAGAGATTTTTAATCGAGCAACAACTACACTAAGTTACAACTTTTAGCTATAAGCATCAATGAAAAATTATGAACTCGTGTATCTAATATCTTGTACGTAACTTTATATGAAACAAGTTATGAAATAACGATAAATATACTTGGAGCCCATACGAGGGTAGAAATGAAGTAATAAAAAGTTATCACTACAAAAAATCTCTTAAATTAGTTCAAAAGATACAATTCAACTTACTTAGAAGTATTGTATTGTTTATGACTCAGAGACAATTGAAAAAGTTAATACGCAATTTCATCCCTTTGTTATATAAAAGTTAACGTATTATATGATACTGATACTTTTATATGGAAATAATAATTGGTTTTGACAAATAAAATTATATTTATAATTTATGACCAAGTGATTGCAGGGTCCAGACCTAGGTTTTAAGGAGCAGGGCAGAACATTTGGCTTAAATATGAGAAGCATTAGAAAAGCATCATCGGTACATTTGTGATGTAACAAATTTCCGATTTAATAAATTCAAACATTTGCATAGATACAATATTGGTGATTGTTGGAATCGGCACCAGCTTTATAATGGTACCTCCCATCGTTTAAAGTAAGTGTAGGAAAGCGCAGCGGTGGTCGGCAGACTTTCTACTGGGTGGACAGACGACATTAAAAGAATCACTGGGAGCCACTGGACTCAAACAGCGAAAGACGGTGTTTTGTGGCACACATGTCCAGCAGTGGAGGTCCATCGAATGAAATGATGATGATGATGATGAACGAGTGTCACGAATGTAAATATTTGTGACGAATAAACCAGTTGAGATGAAACGGCTACAGCTGATACGAGCCGGTTGCGTTGTTCGGTATTTTGGTGATGCACGAGTGGCGCACGTTCACGTCGCCCTTGGCCGAAGATCAGACGTGGGTGAAGCCGGCGTGCACGGTGTCCTCTCGAGAGATCTGAGCACCAGTCGCGAACTACTGGAAACAGCAAGTGCGAAATGAATACACGTAACGCCGCCTGGGTTATGGAGAACAACGGCATTCCGAATGACACATACAAAAGTTGGGTTATACTTAGAGCTTGTCAACCTATACCCCCTATTTAAAAAGGGTAGTACTGCAGACATTACCATATGAAGTAAAATACTCGATTACCATTTATGTGTCCTAAACACAATATAGAAAAAAGTTTGTCCTTATGTAAGTTTCATGCATACAAATAGATCTTGTCATAGATTCGGTGATACTTACTTTTGGCAATTCCTCAAATAAAGAGCTTTCTGAAAGCTCGCTTTGAAAGAATTCACTTGTAATTAGATAACATATATATTTATATTCATCACAATAGACTGCTATCTAACCTTATTGACACAGGACACAGATTACAATTTGAGTTCACAAGCCCGACAGCTTAAATAAAACCCTGATACTGACCCGCCTCCACGAGTAGTACTGGATCCGAACCGGAGCTCGTGTTGCTGCCTGAGCTGTTCTCCTCAGCGCCATAAAGGCAGTAATAATGTTAACATATAGGCCGACAGTAGAGTCGGGCGACAGTGTGGTCATCTTCACAAACGAATGAAAAGTTTGGAGAGATGCGAGACGTTTCATCATCATCATCAGCCGATAGACGTCCACTCGACTGCTGGAGATAGGCCTCCTCCAAACATCTCCACATACACTCAGTTTGGCGTCCGGTACCGCTGGGCGCCAACTAGGGGATGTCGTATGTAGAGGTTGATGTGGGGGGATTTGGGCCATTTCCCACCACGCTGCCTCAATGCGGGTCAGTGGGAGCCAGAGCCTCGTTTGTTTGATTAGCAGGGTGCACCACGAGCAGGTGAGGTTGGTTTGGTACCCGTGAGTTGTTGTGCGGGATCCCTTACACCCTTTTGCGAGACGTTTGTACAGTCTATTCTCCGATGATGTACGGTGTTGTTAATCGTCTCCTCTATTGATGTAGCTCATCGGATACTGGACCCGTGGACACGGAGTCCACGATTAAAAGTTTGTGGGGGTAAACGTTACATCCTTATGGATTGGTTGATGAATTATATCGCGCTGATATATATACAGATGCGATATAACATATAAATTAAGATGATTATGATACGGTGATGACATAGACGGTGCGCTAGATCACATTACATCACACTCACGACCGGAAATGAATTTTAACAATGATATATCGTAATGCGAAACGTCTGACAACACAGGAAGGGTTAACACGACGCTTGGTGCATTGTCAACTTACATTATAGGAGAGTTTCTCTAATGCATCTGCCGATGAACATTTCCCATCATTTCCCTCCCTAGGAGGAAATCAGTATACAAATAACAAACAAATTATTGTCATTCAAACTTGACGATATAAATGGAACGGTTTAAGTAAATCATTTTATACATCATCATTATCATCGTTCGTCGGAACATTTCAACTACTCGCCATATTCGTCTGCCAAGATTCTTCTCATCGATCATGCTTGCCACAGCGACCTTCAGAGTAATGTGCTTTGATTATTGCTAGATAAGGCTAAAAAGCTTTTGGGCTATGTCAACAGTATCCTCTAATTTTCACTAGCCACTAATTATCATTTGTATTCTGATCACTGAGGGTCAAAATCTGATGCGATTCGGCAGGTTGTTAAACGGTTATCTATATTACTTTTAGCTTATCTTAATTACGTAGCTAGGTTAGGTGATAAAGAGGCTGTGGAATGTTGGCCTGATCGCCGGAAACAGCTAAACAACTACGGCGGTCAGGTGAATACGAATAACTTTAAGGCAATCTATAATATATTCTTCTTCTTCGTGATCTTAAAGTGCCTCTCCAACTAGTGAAGGTTGGCGATCAGCGTGGTACAGTCCTTTCTGTGTCCGGTTCGGCGGAACAATATAATATATTACTTATCTGTGCGCAATCTAACCAAGATCTCATTATAAAATACCATGTGTCGGACTACAACTGTATTATGCACCCATGGAAATGCTTTAATGTTTACACAACTTAAAGATTTTTTTTTTGTCTGTGACCTCTAGTACATTTTATTTATCTCAATCATCAATACCATAGACTCGGCCGCCTTACACATGGTGTCGGGTAAACCAGCCTAGTGCAGCACGAGATATTTTTCACATGTAACAATACTATTAGAATCTTGAGTTTTTTTTTTGACACATTAGTAATTTTATGTTGTGTCTTTTGAGTCAACGGGGCCGACGTATCCTTAAAGTATAAAAGCCTCAAAACAAAAGAAAAAAATAAGTTTCTAGTATTGCTGAAATGTCCTTAATGCCCAATACGGTTTTCTCATACGAAATGCAAGCCGCCGTCAACTCCTCGCGAATGTGCGAATACAGCTGAACCACCAGAGAGGTGTCGTTGTCGTTTGGAAAGACTTTAAGGTATACCCTCCAAATAGGAGAATAGTTTGAGGAATATATATATATATAATTTTTCGTAACGAATTCATATCTAATTATACCATTTTGCTTTCCACCCTTACATATAAATAAAATCTATCTAAACAATCCTCTCCTCACACCTCACACCTCATACTTGATAATTTTAAGTATATAAGTTGAGAACGAATCAGTTAAGGAGTTACGGCTCGTTGAGGTGTTGGAGGGGGCGTGTACGTAAAATGTATATTATATCTATACCGACCTCGGCGAAAGCGTTTCCGTTCCAGCCGAGACGCTCGCGGTCGCGTTGCGCGGCGCGCTGGGGCGGCGGCTTGTGCTGGGAGCGGGAGGCGAGCTTCGCTTTCGCCCTGAGGATGGCCCGCAGCGACACGTTAGCCCGCGCAGCCTCCGCGCGACCGTGCCTGCAGAACTCCAAGAGGGCCACCGTCAACGCGAGCACCAAACCACCGACCAGTACATAGAATATACCGGCCAGTTGGCTCAGCGTCATCTCCGTGATGTTAGTTCCCTGCAGCGACACTTCTTTTCAATAGAAAGCAATTTAAGGATTTATTAATACGAGGAGGGATCAAAAAGTAGTGAGAACGACATGTATACTTCTTGGTAAGAAAATAAATAAATACTGCCATAGCTCAGATACATATCTGTAATATTAATGAAGAAAAAGAAAATGGATTCTCTTTTGTTTTTTTCTGTGTGTAGTCATTTGTTTGCTTCGTGTCGGAACGTGCTCTCGAATATGGAGAAAAGCGAAGTGCGAGCCGTTATTAAATACCTCTGTTTAAAAAAGCTGTCGAACGACGCAAGAGATTCATTGCGATCTGGAGGCAACATTGGGAGAGTCTGCTCCGCCGTATTCCGCTGTCGCAAGGTGGGCTTCTCAATTTCGAGTGGGAAGAACGGGAACGAGCACGGAAGACGAACATCGTTGCGGCCGTCACCACGTCCATTGGACTTCACTCACCCAAGAAAATGTTGCGAAAGTCGAGAAAATTGTATTTAGCGATGGAAGAGCTACCATCAGATACTTACTCGTAACTCAAGAAACGGGCATTTCATATGGAAGTATTCAATCCATATTGAAATGATCTTTGAATATGAGAAAAGTCTCCGCGAGATGGTGGGGGGAGGGGGGGTGCCGAGAATGTTAACCGACACTCGGAAACAGAACACGACGACGACTCGACATTTCGAAGATATTGTTGGACAAGTTTCAAGAAGATTCTGAAAACTTTTTGTCTCGTTTCGTAACAATGGACTAAACACGGCTCCATCGTTTTGATCCCGAAGCAAAACAACAATCTTCGCAATGGAAACGGCCATCATCACCGACCCCGAAGAAGTTTCGTGCCGTGGCATCGGCTGACAAGGTTATGGCCTCAATGTTTTGGGAGTCGGAAGAGATATTGTAGATTGATTACCTGGAGCGTGTAACCACTATTACAGGCCAATATTATGCAGCTTTAACTCCCAAGTTGAGGAATGCCATCAAAGAGAAAAGGAGAGAGAAACTTCTAGGGGGCGTGCTGTTTCATCACGACAACGCACCCGCGCACAGGTAGCCAGTTGCGATGGCTCCATTCAGCAAGCTGGCTTCGAATTGGTTGACAACCCCTCTTATTCATCAGATCTGACGCCTAGCGATTTTCATCTGTTCCCCAAATTGGAAGAATACTTAAGAGGAAACAGGTACGAAGACGATAACGAGGTGATGGATGCCGTGGAGAGCTTTTTGCAGGACCAAGACAAAACTTTTTTTTTGAAAAAGATTGAAGCCTTGGCAAAGCGCTGCACTCCGAGGACTCGGTGTGCAGAGAGACTCGGAGACTATGTACAAAAATAAATGATTAAGTTATCAATAGTCATTATATTCTATTTCATTCTCTTTTTAATTTTTGATCCCTCCTCGTATATAGGATATCGTGTGTTTAGGTTTATCGTCTTCATGAATTTATTTAAATATGTCGGCAACGCTACGGCGGCGCCGGTGAGCGGTTGTGACGTCATCGCGTTACGAAGCGTGGACCTCTCCCGTTGAGACCGTCGCACCAACTACTGGTGCAAGACCGTGTTTATGTGAAGGCTATTCGTAGTACGAGTACAATATGACTCGATTCAATTTGTAGAAGAGGGTGTAAAGGGTTCCGACCACCATCTTACGGAGCTTCAGTCAACCTCATTTGCACGCGATGCGCCCTGCTGAATAACAGATGAAGCTTTGACCACCTATCAATCCACACTCGGTCAGCTAAGCTAAGGCCCAATTTCTCCCAATGAACTCCAACAAGGAGATCTTTTGGTTAGGCCTATGTCCTGTAGACGTCTATCGGCTGATAAGGAATGAATTTGTAGATAACGCTTTTTATTAGCTTACCTCATCTTTAACCACTTCACAGTCGGCCTTGGTGTTAACAGATATCCATTTTTGCCACAGTTGTGATATGGTACCATCCTTTTTCATGTTTATTATTGCTAGATTAATTCCTTCCCTGAAATGAACAATATGAATGTTTTTTACATAATGTTGAGATAGATCTTAACAGTACTATATTATTGTTTAAATATTTTTTATGTAATTTTAATCGAAAGGAAAAAGTACAATGTAGTATAAAATCAGAACTATTTTTCTGCCAAGTTATAGCTACACTTAAACGTACACGGCGTTAAACTTGTTGAGCTTAGAGTATTTTGTTTTATTGAGGTTTAGAGGGAAAAAAAGGATGACTTAATTTCTCAAGGTGAGGCGAGGTCCCCTTGTCGTCGTCACAATTCTCCGATTATAAAGAGGGATGCTAAATAAAACAGAAATTTTTAAATTTCTATTAAAAATCACCTCCACAAATCGTGTACCGTAAAATGGGGTGGTGTAAATTCGAAACGCGAACTGTACCCACTTTTCCCCTGCCGAGAACGGGCCCCCCAATAAATTTACGACTATTCAGTATACACCAGGGAATTGCCGTATGGAGGCGAGACTTCGCGTAGGTTAGTTATAATATTCTTTGGCGTTGTGAATTTATACGTTGTTTGTACATATAATTAGAAAATTAAATAATTAGTTGAAGGTTTAAAGTGTCACCTCTCATAAAAAGATTTCTTCCCAGCTTCCCAGGACAACGAGGCGCTAGTTATGATGATATACGCAGCATTACATCGTGCTAATTATGTCTCGTTACCGCAGTAAGTTCCCTAGCTATAGAGCTTTACAAGTTCAGCGACTGCAATAGGCGTTGCAGTGGCACCTAGACTGCCTCCGAGAACAGAGACCTACCACCAGCATTGGTCAAATAGAATTGCACATATATTAAGGAACTTAACCATTGTTATATAACTTGTTCTCAATTTCGCATTAAGTGGCAATTTTGCATTAACGCCTAGATCACCACCATCGTCAGCCAAGATGACTATAACTTTTAAATTTTGTCAGTCAGAACACAGTAATGCCGCAATGGCAAAGTTGGACAGCCATGTGTAACTCTATCTAATTAAAATTCGCGGAAACAAAGTATGTACCGCCGTATTAAGATGTGATCGTTGAGCCACTGCGCCGCGGAGGATTTCAAAGGTAACACAGCGCGAGCAGCATGATCACTAGGTCTTAAACCTAATTATCTACACTTATAGTCTACGTCTAGTAGGAACAAGAATAACGTAAGCTCTGCCTGACGTATAAGATGACTAAAAAACTGAGTTCTTTGCGTTGGCGAATGTCGGGCGTAGGAGCTCACAGCCCGATAACCGAACTCTAGAAGTACTGCAGAGGTAAGGTGGTATTTTATATGCCGTAGCAAATCAAAGGTGCTAAAGAGGTGTTTATCCTTTCTTGGTATATGTTTGACCAGATGATATCTCGATGCCTCTCCTAGCGCACTAAGGGAGACCACCGAAGAGGTTTTAGTGGGTAGAAATCCCACTGTCCTAACTTCTCTCTAATTGCAGGGTACCTTAAGAAGATTTCAAGCGTAATAGCAATGAATTGCTATGGAACTCTATTGAATTGTTGAGAATTCATAAATATAGATCTCATATTATTTCCATTGTGAGAAGCAATTTATTGAACAGCACAGTTCAATTGGATCGGCGTATATATGTCGATTTGTTTGCGGCTAATGGGGGGTTGGGGTGGTGGTTGCAGTCTATTCTGTGTACGTCCGGGCCTGCACTTAGCCTTTTGACTGAGTGCATGTAACGGAACGTTGATTACACCGCGGCACCATTTCTTATATTCTCCATTATATTCCCACGGTCCATTTCACTTGTTATATAACAACAAACAAATGCTGTATCATAAACAAGTCCACTTCCGCAGGATAATCAAGGAATTCACTCACAATTACGTTTTCTATATTTCTTTTGCTAATATTGGGTGTGATACGGTAAATAGTACATACTGCATTCTCTTCAACATCTCGAACGTTACGTAGAGGGTTATTAAATTAAGCAAAATTATCTCGCAGCTTTAATATCGTTAGGATATTACTTAAGGAGAAACCCAAAAATGGCGGTGTATCTTTCAATGATCGCGCTTCGTAAGAAGGAGTTCCCAGGTTCGATTCCATTTTCATATAAGTTTTGTAGTTTATTACTGAACCCGTTTGACTAAATGTCACTGCCATTGCCGTGGATCCATCCCGAATAAGGTCCTGGTCAAAGGCCGGTCAGGCTTCACAGACTGTGGCGAAACCCGGGTTAACTCGCAACAAGGTGATGCTGTGTGTGTGGTGGGATTGGACGGGCATTATTCATTATGAGCTGTTACCACCAGGCAGGACCGTCGATTCTAAACTCTACTGAGAACGACTGATGAGATTTAAGCAAGAAGTTGAGAAAAAGCGGCCGGAATTAATCAATAGAAGGGGTGTGGTTTTTCATCATGATAACGCTAGACCTCACACATCTTTAGCCGCTCTGCAAAAACTAAGAGAGTTTGGCTGGGAGGTGTTAATGCATCCGCCGTATAGTCCTGACATTGCACCTTCAGATTTCCCCCTTTTCCGGTCTCTTCAGAATTCTTCAGGCAGTGTCAGGTTAACATCACGAGAGGACTGCCAAAACCACTTGTCGTGGTATTTTGATCTGAAGTCCAAAAATTTCTATAGCAATGGGATCATGTCCCCGTCCCTACCTACAAGATGGCATAAAGTAATCAAACAAAATGGTACCTACGTACTTTAGTTAAATATAAATAAACTATATTGAAATATGTTTTGAATTTTCTTAAACAATGCGAACAAACTTTTTCCCCAACCTAATAGTTACAGCGCCCGTCAAACCGGATCACAGTAATGTCTGCAGTACTATGCAATAGAAGCGGCGGTGGTACATACCTAGACTGTCTCCGAAAACAGAGACCAACCAGCGGTAATAGGTACAGCGCCCTTCAAACCGGATCACAGTAATGTCTGCAGTACTATGCAATAGGCGCTGCGGTAGTACCTACCTGGGCGGTCTCCGGAAACAGAGACCCACCAGCAGTTATTGTAACAGCGCCCGTCAAACCGGATCACAGTAATGTCTGCAGTACTATGCGATAGAAGCTGCGGTGGTAAATACCTAGACTGTCTCCGACAACAGAGACCCACCAGCAGTAATTGTAACAGCGCCCTTCAAACCGGATCACAGTAATGTCTGCAGTACCTAGTTTGGCCTCTGGGCGACCGGTTCCCCCGAACCCGTCGGCCAGAGGCCATGGAAACCACTGGAGAAAACCTCTCCCGGCTCCTCGCGGCAGAGAGATGTTAGGCCCGCCGCTACCCGTCAACGGCCGCGGAGGATAGGGAGAACGGCGCATCTCAATACCGGCACTCCTCTTCCCCCGCGGCCCCACCGACGCCGCATCGCCGGTGCGACACCGGTTAGCCGCAGAGGGTACTCCCTCCGCGACCCCACCTCGGCCTGCAAGGGGCGGTATGAAACCGCCCTTGCAGCCGGCCGCTAGGGCAGCACACAACCGCCCCTGCGGCCCCCGGCCGCTCCGGTGAGCTCCAGTTATTCCAACCGGTACTCGAACCTGGAGCGGCCGCTTCGGCCAGCCCTTCGCCGCGGGCCGGCCGAGTGGGTTCCACTTAGCTTCACCGTGTTCCGGATCACGGTTACTAAGCCCCTCCGCCACGACAAGGCGAGAACCCGTTGGAGGGAAATTAGGCCTTAGCTTAGCTGACCCAGTGTGGGTTGATAGGTGGTCAAAGCTTCATCTGTTATTCAGCAGGGCGCATCGCGTGCAAGTGAGGTATTTCTTTTTTATTTTTTTTTATTTACGTGTGTAACAAAATGCTAAAGGAACGCACACCCCGTACCAATACTGGGCCGGTAGTGGGGTAGTGTCGGACTCCAACCGACTAAAAAGCTTCACACGGTATTCCATCACTTCCGCAAATAAATACACGAGAGTCGCGGGATAACACGAAACAGTTGTTCCGCAACCCCCGTTCGGTGCCCGGATCGAACGGGCCCGCCTCGGGGAGGAATGTGAAGCATCCCTCCCAACTGACAAAATCCCTATCACTACGCGGCGACGCGTCGGAATACGAGACGTGCGGCCAGATACGCCCCAGGAACCCTTTCCAAGGGGGGCGCCGGACCAACGACCCTTGTCGGTCGCGGCGCCAGGTTCCTCTGCCTAAGGGGGCACACGGCGGTCGTGCGCTCGGCTCCGCCCGTTGGCGACGAGCTGTCTGCGCACTACGACCGCCTCCTGCCCCCTCGGCGCCCGCTCTCTGAGACGCTCGGTCTCTCGCTTCTGCGACATAACGATATCGCAGAATCGAGATACCGCGTCCCATGACGCCTCGCTTCCGACCATGGTCCGGACCACTGCCGGTAGCCAGAGGTCACTCCCTATCGCCGCTACGAGCGCGGTCCTATCCTCTTCCCATCGCGTGCAATCGGCCAAGGCGTGGGACGATGTGTCCACCGGATGTCCACACTCGTCGCACGCCTCGTCCGTCCTACCACTACAATGACGCTGGTGCAGATAACTCCCGAAGCAACCATGCCCCGTGAGTATCTGCACCAGGTGGAAATTGAGGACTCCGCAGTCCCTATCCAGCCAGTCCTCGAGGACCGGTCGGACGGCCTCCATGGTGAGGCGGTCGTGCGTCGGGTCTCGGAGTCGCCGCTCCCATCGCCGATGCACGTCCAGGTGCCCCTCTCGGCGCCACCTCGCCTCCTTGTCCGGCGACGGACGCTCGCCCCGCTCGAGGGCGCACATCCGCCGCCAGTACACACGCGCCAGCGACTCCGCCTCGAGATCCCACGGCGGCGTCCCGGCGAGGACGCACGCCGCCTCGAAGGAGACGGTACGGTAACCCCGTACGACCCGTATGGCCATGAATTTGGCTAAGCTGCGATTCGTCGAGAAGTATGCCACCACGACCAGAACGTCCCCGACCCGCCCCGAGACATAACCCCGACCGCGCTCCACCGACTCTAGGTCGGGAGAGCCGTTCGAGGTCACCGTGCCTATGGCCACCGTTCCGTCCACGTCCCCCGCACAGCTCTCCCACGGTGGGACGTAATACGGCTCGCTGACCACAACGACGTTGATCGACCGCTCCGCCATGCTCTGGTACAGAAGGTCCTTAGCTCTGGCGCAGCGATTGATGTTCGCCTGGAGGAAGTTGAGGTCCATCGCTATTGGACGGACATCTGAACCTCCTCGCGCACGTAGCCCGCGCTCGTGCTCAGCGCTGGCAATCGAGTGACCCCGGGGCCCCGACCGCCGCGCTTACCACTTTTTTGCGTCGCCATAGCGACGCGCGCCTTGCTGCAGACATTACCGCCGCCTCTATGGTCGGCCGGTTTACCAGTCGCACTGCAGCGGTTGCAGTGCGGCGGGGCGGAGCAGTTGGCAGCTTTGTGGCCGTTCTTACCGCAGCGATAGCATTCATCGCTGCGGTCCGACTCGGCCTTACAGTTTGCTTTCAGGTGCCTCTTTTCGAGGTACCTGAAGCAACGCTGCGGTCGCCTCTCGAGTAGTGTGACCTGCGCAGACACCCAGCCAACCAGGAGTCTGCCGCCGTCCACCACTTTCTTCGCCGCAACCACGCCGTCCCGAGACCGGACGCGCCGACCGAGATGTTGCCCTTTTTTTTTTTTAACGATGGGAAATGCATTTAGGCCTCCCGCCGCGTAACGGGCGGGTATGTGGGTCTCGCTGGCGCACTGCCGGAATACCCACTAAAACCACATCGACCCCGTCCTCAGCGCTTGTGAAGGACTCCGGGATCTCTAAAAGAACGCACCAGTGTCCTCCAGCGCGGCGCCCATAACAGGCCAGCTATCTTGATCTGCCTCTACGGCTCCTCCGATGAGCGGGATCTGCGCGTTCCCTGGCTCGCTCAGCACCTTCTTTTGCGAGCATTACTGTGTCGCAAAAGGAAAGGACACTGTGCCACGCTTCCCGGCTTCTCGTCATCACTGCTACTACGGCCGCCGGGGAAAGGTCTTGTCCGATGTTTTGGACGAGGATCCGTCGCTCCGACTCCCAAGCAGGGCAGTGTTCGAGCGTGTGCTGCGAGGAATCCTCGGCCGCCCCACAATGATGGCATTGCGCCGACTCCTCCCTGCCTATCCTGTGCAGAGATTCCCCGAAGTAGCCATGTCCAGTGAGTATCTGCGTTAAATGGTAGGTCACCCGTCCACTATTCTTTAGCCAAGCCGTGAAGCTGGGCAGAATCGCACTAACCGCGCGCTGACGAGTATTGCGAGGTTCCATTAACTTTTCTCGCCAGCGCCCCAGTGCCCGCCTTCTGGCTCATCGTCGAAGCTCTTCGACCTTCTCTTCTGGATCATCGGTTTGGTGGAGGATGCGGATCTTATGAAAGATATCTGCGTCCATATCCGCCAGGATGTCTAGAGGTGAGAACCGCGCCAAGAGTGTGGTCGCCTCGTATGAAATCGTCCTGTATCCTCGGGCGACTCTAATCGCAATAGTGCGTTGCGTAGCGTTAAGCTTCGCCGCCCGACGCGGTCTACGCGAGAGTATGTCGGTCCATACAGGAGATCCGTAGAGTGCGACAGAGCGCACCACGCCTGGATAGAGACGACGAACTTCTTCCCTCGGCCCTCCTAGATTCGGTAGCAGTCGGTGCATAGCACCCGCTACCTTTTGAATCCGGGGGACGAGATGATCGAAGTGCTCGACGAAGTTCCATCGGCTATCTAGCTCCAGTCCCAGGTACTTGAGGTGGTTGCCAATTTGGATACTTACATCTCCGACACATAAAAATGTGTCGAGGGGTTTCTCCTTCAGTCTCGGGCGGAGAAACCACATCGCTCCGGTCTTTTGCGGTGCCACTTGCGACCGAGATGCTGCCCGACCTAACCTGGTCGGCCGGACAGCCGCCTGCTCGCGCAACCGCGGCGACTACGTCGGCGCTCGTCACCGAGTCATCGAGCCCTGAAGCCCTCAACTCGGCGCACTTCACCGGCCTGGCGATGCGCACGACCTCCTCGCCCAGAGACTCGCGAAGCCTCCTTGCGAGGTTATCCGCTTTTTCGCCTTTGCCGGCGCCGGGCACTAGCAGGATGCGCGCTCCGGTCGCCGCCATCTTAAAACGTATCCCGGTAATGCCGAGATCGTCCAGGTTAACCTACTCCTTCGTCCGGGCGATGACTTGAGCGTACGTAACGCCCTTCGTCATCGCCTCGGGCGACAGGGTCACCACGACCGCTGCGGACTTCGGAGCCCTCAGCTTTCGCGGCCAGCTCTTCCTGTTTCCTCTGCGGTTCGCGCTCTGCCGCTGCTGCTGTTGCTGCGGCTTCGGCTGCGACTGCTGTCGCTGCTTCCGACGCTGCTGCTGCTGCTGCTTCGGCGGCAGTTCTTTCGCCCGTCTCGGCTTTCTAGCCACGACGTTCCAACCCTCCTCTAAAGGAGGTGGGGCGGGCGCGGGCTTGAACACGCCGGCTGACGAAGAAGAAGGCGGCTTTTCCGCCGCCTTCTTCGTCTTCTTTTTTCCAACGCCTTTCCCTTTACTCGCGAGGGCTTTAGGGACGGGGTTCGCGGTAACCGCGACCGCTTTCGGCGCTGGGCCGGCGTTTTTGGCGGCGGATGCTGCCTGCCTTGCCGCAGCTAGCGGTGGGCGGATAAGCTTCTCTGGGAGAGGCCTGTCCTCCAGCGATGCCAGGCGGGCCGACACCATGGTCCATACCTGCATCATGACGGTGCGGCAGATCTCCTCGACCGACATAGTCGCCGGTTCGAAGCGATATGGATCATTTAATATTAATACAGGTACTCAATTTTTAATTAGGTGCAAGTGCTTGTAATTGAAACTGCACAGCTCGATAGATCAATATTAAATAAATCAATTTATTAAACAAAGATACATTACTTCGTTTTAAATTTTCACACTTTTTAAAATTTATGTATTATATAATTGTTTAACAATTTATACTCTGTTCTGCTGAGCGTATGTTTTTTAAAGATACCTGTTTATGGTCAAATGAATTAATATGGTCACATGATCGTTCAATAAAATAATACTTATAAATATTAAACCGTTTCTAGTCATCTATTTAAAAAAAATAATAATAATAATTTACATAATTTCACACAAGCGCGGTGAACAATTATTATCACATTTTAACCTTTGTAGTTAATATTTAATTGATATATTTCTGTGAAACGCGATTGCAGGTTAGCTAGTGTATAATAATTTTAAAATATTTTTAAGTTTTATATGTATAAAGCGAGTTAAAAATTGTAATCAATTGCGTGATGTATATTAAATTGGAGTCCAGTTTGTATCTTTGTGTATCACGAGTATGTTGCTGGTGATAAGATCCACAATCTCTATTATTATTTGAGATACGGCACTGATAATTTGTTATATTATATAGCTTTTTAGGTAGCTTTCCTCCGAGGTTTTACTTGTTTGTATCTATCCAACATGTAGAATAGCCATAATCTACTAATATTGCTTTCGGTAGTGGTCTCGTTTACCATGGACTAAAAGATGAGACCAATCTTTTGTAGCGCCATATGATTAATATAACATTAAACACTTGTTGAATCTCCTGCTCTACCTGTCGTTTCAGGGTATAATAGTATCATTCGCACAAACTTCGTTCACAAAATTCACATCGAAAGTAAAATATACTTCTATCGATATGTTGTCTTAGTTTAATTCTCGTCTGTACGCAATGGCTCTTCACTTGGAACACGGAAGTCCCTGGTTCGATTCCAGGGTCACGTGTTGTTGAGTAAAGGGCAATTGCAGAAAAACCTAAAATTTTATAGTAATTTGCTGCGCGTTATGGATAATGGGGAATAGGCATTTAATTTCTTTTAAATATTTATACAATAGTAAAAACACATTAATCTCTTAAAAGTAACTTTAAAATTTAAAAAAAATTGTCTCGATTGGTCTGCTGTCATCGCAATAGGTAAAACGCCAACATAAAAATTAAACTATTGCCTTTATTTATATCGATTTGAAATATTAAAATTCGTACTTTTACAATTTATTATATTTTTTGTCTAAAAATATGTCATAACTTAAGAACATAATAAAATATTATATGCTATTTAAATTAAAACCACGTTCCCCATTGTCCATGAATGTAGACGTAGACGAGTTGGGTGTGTCGTCATGATGTACATTAAAAGTGAGCGATGACCTATTTCAGTTTTCTCTTATTCTTTGACACCTTCCATACCTCCACTGGTATCCCACTACCATCCGGCCCAACAGCCTTTCCATTCTTCATACCTTGCACTGATTTTCTTACTTCATTCATAGTAATCTTCCTCACCATACGCATGTTGGCCGGCACGCTTTCCAATACTCCCGCTGCAGACATTCTCCTCGTTCATCAGTCTTCCAAAATATTCCTTCCATCGTCTTTTAATGAACTTTCCTACTTAATTCCGCTTATTCACGTTTCACAATCCATAAACGTTCGCAATAGCGCCATCTAATGATACTTTTCGTAAATAAATAAATATATATGCGCCATCTAGTGCAACTATTGAAAAACACTACGAAATCCTCGTAGCTGAAATGTAGCATAATCTTTCGTATTCTCAACTGTACAGTTTTTCCAATCTTCAAATTGAGGAGTTGAATTAAGGTTGATGTGAAGTTGTGTTTATAAAACATGCTAGTCTTTATTTCAATATGAACTATTCTACTTAATTCCGCTTATTCACGTTTCATAATTTATAAATGTTAACAGTAGCGTCATCTATTGACATTATTAGTATTAAATATATATGCATCATCTACCGTCACAATTGCAAATCAATCTCTGCTCCTTCTCTCCACAAAAAGAAGGCAACTCCGACCTTTCCCTCAATTTTGCTGCAATGCGTAAACATTTTGGCTCCTTCTACGAGATGGTCTTCTAGTGTTTGAGGTTTCATATCCTCTAAGCATGTGAATTGTATGTTTATGTCCAAGGCCGGATGGGTTGCTTCCCTGCAATTCACTTTCTCTTCCACTGTCCTGTCCCTCAAGAATTTTATAAGTTTCCCTCGCTTTGCTTCGTAACATCGGGCTACTTCCAGAACTCGCAAATCCAGGGGGAGCAGGCTCGATAGAACTACTGCTGCAGAGTAGGAAACGGTACGGTAACTTTTGACTATTTTCTGGCGGAAGCCCCTCTGCACCGTATTTAATAGATCGAGCTATTCAAATCGAACGTTTTTATGTGTAACACAAGTAGAGTATAGTAGAGAAATACTGATGCTTTTAGAGGTTTCCAATGTGATGATCATCACATCGTGTGTCTGTCCCTATGTCTGCTTATATCTACTAAAGTACGCAACGGATTTTGATGTTGTTTATTTTAATAGATAGAGCTATTCAAATTACAGCCTGTATAAGAACGTGAACACACCACGGTAATGTCTGCAGTACTATGCAATAGGCGCTGCGGTTGTTGTACCTACCTAGGCGGTCTTTGGCAACAGAGACCCACCAGCGGTAATAGGTACAGCGGCCTTCAAACCGAATCACAGTAATGTCTGCAGAACTATCATGTTTGACGGTGTTTATTTAAAAAGTTTTATCATTCTTTATTTGAAAATTGGTGTGTTATGAAAAAAATTATAGGTCTTTCGAATAAAAAGACTTTTACAAAAATCGGAAAAGCCGTTTTCCGAAAAATCAGACTTTTACGGCTTAGACCAATATACGGCTTGAGTTGATTCAGTTGCACGCGAGTGTATTAGCGACAGCAATGGTAGCATAATAGTTGTTTTTTTTTTTACTTGTTTGTACTGGCCTATGTCGGCATATGTTTAAATTTTTTTTTTTTATTACATTTCTTTATTACCTTCTTTCTCTTTTTTCTTGCTTTTCCTCTTTCTGCCCATTCTTATATCTTTCTTTCCCTTTTTTTATTTCGCATTTATTCTCCATTCTATTACCAGCTTGCAAATGTTGTTTGGCGTGTAATTAGGCAGCACCTTAAGGTAACATGTAACAAACGGTTACAAATGTGTTTCTAGTGTAATATTTAATATACACAAATTTGTAACTGAAACGTTCATAAATCGTAAAAACCCTTCAATCAAAAGCGAATATCCGTTGCGTGTCTTCCTACCAATTAATAAAATCTAGATTTCCATATCAAATATCTCGGGAGTTTGTTCGCGAAAAAATTTCTCCACTGATCGTAATAATGATGAATTGAGAATGTCTCCAATACAGTTAGATAAATTCAAATGCCTTGAAACTTGATATGTAAATGACAGTGGAAAAATGTTTGTGCACCGTAATATAGAAGTCTAAGAGGTTCGAGCAGCGGTTGGATAACTGGAGCTCACCGGAGCGGCCGGGGGCTGTGAAAGCGGCCAGTGCCGGCAGAGTCGCGGTTGTGAGTGAAAGCGTTGCCGTGATCCTGCCATCAGGCGATGAGGTGGAACATCGTGGGCGTTTTAGTCGGTGCACGTCCGACGTAACCCGTCCTTGCTCACGCGAGGACGAGTATGCGTAAGTATTTCCTCCACGTAAAAGCAAAAAAAAAAAAAATCTCATCTGCTCTCTGCTCTTGGTGCATCCTACTAATCAACAGACGAGGCCCTAGCTCCCGCCGATCCGCATTGGGCTAGCGTGGTGGGATCGATGTGGGAATCTATGGGGGAGGCCTATGTCCAGCGGTGGACGTCTATCGGCCGATGATAACATGTATAAAAGAAATACATGTTATCATCGGCCGATAGAGAAAAGATAGTATAAAAGAAAACCAATATCCAGAGTTTCCCATACAGGAGAAGGTGGTCAGAGGAGGGACCCGGGCGCGTTTTCACTGGCTCCTCGGAAATTCGCCCTCGGATAACTACACTCAAAGTAAGGAAAGGAACAAGCCGTGAAGCCGAGCGTGAGTCCGCGAGCCCAGTATCAGACCAGCTGTGAGAGTCAACACGACTACCAACTGATTATAACCAACTGATAATAAAAAAACAACTGTTTAGACGTATTGAAGATAGGCGAGCTTCTCCCCGAAAAGAGCTCTCTTCCAGCGAACCCTCGCAGGGTGTAATCAATTTTAATAACGAACCACTCGTCCCGCTCCCACAGCGGGCGGCGAGCGGGCGGCGAACGAGCGGCGATCGCGCGCGGCAGACGCGTGTCGACGCATGTCATCGCGCTTGCTCGCTGTCGTCGGGTAGTTAATTGCAACACAATATCTTTTGGTTGATCGCTCGGCACAGCCGGCCCCACGCGATGGACAGACCTGATGAGATGACGCCGACCAGCTCGCCAATTTCGACGGATGAGTGAAATAGATTTTCGGCTTTTCTTTCAGGTATGTTTTGCAATTCTAGATTGCAGCTCCGAGATGCTTGATCAAAGTCGTCCAATTTAACGTATGTAAGGCTTAAAATAAAAAGCATATTAATTTGATAAAGATGTTTATAAATTATTATTAAATTGTAACAACTATTTTATAAACTAATACTCTGATCGTTATGTTCACGTTATAACTATTAATTTTAATTAGCTTTTTTGACTGGCAACACGGGGAACGTAAATAACGGTCGGCGTGGGGTCGAGCGTCAAGAGCAAAAAGGGATAGGGAGAACAAAGAGTGGCGTCGTCGGTGAATCTATTTTGGGAGCAGTGTAGCAAGATTGAGTAATGTAAAAGTGCCAGAGAAATTTTAATAAAGTATTTGTAAACGCATAGGTGCAGCTCTATATATCTGAACCCAACCCCTTACCCTTAGGAGAACGTGTATTACACGTATACTACTTCGAGTTCGACACGGAGCTCCTTAGTTTCTTGTACAAAAGAAGCATCAGGGTTGCAGGATAGAGTTGCGAACACGCGCTCCAGTTCCGTCACGCGCTGTTCACACGTACTGATGCGTTGTTCCACTTTGTTTATGTCTGTTTGAGCGGTTTCGAAAGTGTCGCAACAGCCTCGAGCAGCTCCTCTTGCCATTGTTGTCGTAGGGTACTCAGTTTCGCGTCCATGTATTCCTTCAAGGCCTCAGTTTCTACGTTTAAAACTGGCGTGTTTGGACATTCTTAATCGTGCCCGGCGACGTATTTACTTGTGCCCCAGTTATTTTCTTAGCCTTACAGAAAGAATATTATTTATATTATACCACCACCACCACCACCACCACCACCGCCACCACCACCACCACCACCACCACCGGCACCACCGCCACCACCGCCGCCACCGCCACCACCGCCACCACCGCCGCCACCGCCACCACCGCCGCCACCGCCACCACCGCCGCCACCGCCACCACCGCCGCCACCGCCAGCACCGCCACCACCGCCACCACCGCCACCATCGCCACCACCGCCACCACCGCCACCACCGCCACCACCGCCACCACCGCCACCACCGCCACCACCGCCACCACCGCCACCACCGCCACCAGCACCACCAGCACCACCACCACCACCGCCACCAGCACCACCACCAGCAGCACCACCACCACCACCAGCACCACCACCAGCATCACCACCACCACCACCAACACCACCACCACCAGAACCACCACCAGCATCACCACCACCATCACTGTATTATGCTCGATAAATACAATAGGAATATTTTTTAATTTATTCAAATTAATAATAATAGAAATGTACATAAATAAATTTTATAGTTTAAAAATAAATAATATCTTTTTTGATGGTAATCTCATTCACCTGACACTGATACAAGTACATTTTCCGTTCACCTGATAGGGAGTGATGTTGTCTCCTGCTAACGTGGCGCTAGTTAGAATGTTATACACAGCACCGCTTTGCGCTCGTCGCCTTGAGACATAAGATGTTGAGTCTCGTTACCCCAGCAGTTTAATTAATATAGCTAGTGTAAGCACTTCAAATCGGATCACAGTAATGTCTGCAATACTATGCAGTAGGCGCTGCGGTGGTACCCACATAGATGGTCTCAGGCAACAGAAACCCATCGGCAGTAATAGTTACAGCGCAAAACAATACCAATCTATGAAACACATACATTTGCTCAGTGCCAACCTAACGAACCTAACTAAAATTACAACAAACCAATGTCGCCAACGTGAACCAAAAAATAGGGATGCCTAGTGTTATCGATAAAATAATATCGATAACATTAGTTAATACTTTTAATTTTCTCAAACAATAAATTAATTAAAAAAATTGTTAAATAGTTTATAATGCACGTATAAAAACGTAAAGCTAGCTACGTTTTAAATAATACTGTACCAAATAACACTTACATTATGCGAATTGACCATAGGTAAGTTTACTTTATGGTTGTTTAACTTATTTAAAGATTATTTACATTGTTCGTGAAATAACGTTATCGGTTGTTTCTTAATTTTAGTGTTTTTTTTTATGACATAATTGAAACAGAAAGAACTCTTATGTATATATTATGTATAAACGTTTGTTGTATAGCAAGCTATATAGCTCTAGGCAGATGTTTGTGTGATATTGCTATATTAAATTTATTACCTCTCTTTCTCTCCCTCCCTCTCTCTCTCTCTCTCTTTCTCTCTCTCTCCTATATCCCTCTGTTATCCCATATGGTGGTGGCGTGAGCTTTCTTTATTTTGCCTCTCCACTTCACCATGTCTCAAGATATTTTTCCACCTTGTTTTCGGTCCGCTGTAGGTCTTCGACCGGGGGGGAGAGCTGCAGTACCAAGTAGCCATCGTAGTCAGTCGGCCTTCTTTTTATGACGGTCTAAGTGGTTTTTTTTTATATTTTTAATAATAAAACATTATAATCAATAATGCATAATATTTAGCATAATATGTACACTAGGACAATTTTATCCTCATTAATAATAAAGGACAGTTGCGTGTGTGACCTTAAGTTGAACGCACGCTGTTACGCCTATTGGAACGATAATTTTATTTATTTCTTTTTTTTTAGCTACCCTTCTTTATATGTGTGATAATGATGAAGACACTTTAAGCGACTTTAATATGGAGGAAAGTATCTCAGTGTCTAATGTGTTGATCGATAAAAGTGAACAAGAATGTGAAACAGTTTTCAAGGAAAGTGTAATCATACAGAGACGCGAGAAAAGGTTAAGGGAACGAATTGAGAGTAGCAGCGAAGATGATTTTAATGTAGTTGAAGGTAGAAAACGAAAAATACTTTTTAACAATAACTTTGCTAATAAAAATACTATGGTCTCAAATATCGAAGTTGAAGAGAATACAGAAGAAAAGTATATGGTGTGTTTAACATCCTCACAAAATCTACCAACGCAAATGGCTTTAGTTAAATTATTAAGACGAGAAAACGTTAAAAATATTTTAAGAATCAAATATAAAAATCTGTACAGAGTAATAGTTGATTTAGAAAATAAAGATGCTGCCGAAAAGTTGATTCAGAATAAAATAATCTTAGATTCTGGAATTAAGGCTCAATTAATAAATGAAGGTAATTTATCATATGGTGTTATGAAAGGAGTTGATTTAGATATTAGTGAAAAAGAGAGATTGCAGGTAATTTGAAAAGTGATGATGAAATATTATCAGTAAGGAGACTCAAACAAATGGATTTTGACGGTAAATGGGTGGACAGTGAAACCGTAAGACTGTGCTTCAGAAGTCCCTCTTCTCCTTCGTATGTGTATGCTTACGAATGTAGATTTAGAGTGGAAAAATATGTTTTCCCTGTAACTCAATGTTCCAGGTGTTAAAAAATTGGACACTAAAAAGTTCTGTCTATCAAAGAGAGATTTCTGTCCTAAATGCGGGCGTAACCACACTAATTGTGAAACAAAAATATTTAAATGTATTAACTGTAAAGGCCAGCACATGATCGTTAGATAAATCGTGTCCTTTTTTATAAGAGAAAAAACGATAAGACTTATAATGAGCAACGAAAATCTGTCGTATAGACAAGCTATTCAAGTATACCTACAAAGAAAAGAGACATATGAAAAAACAAATAAAGTCCGTGACGTAAATGTCCCGAATAATATTAATGCATTACAATCTGGTACAAACAAAACATACAGCAGTGCTGATAAGACAATTAAAAATCGAGAAGAACTTTATATTGATGATAGTAATGAAATGGAAGAACAATAAATATTATCACAAAAAAAGGCTTTTTAGCTAAAGAGACCAGACAAACAAATAATTATTTATAAGAAAACAAGAGTATGGATATCCATACTCTTGTATATAGAAGAGACACAAGATATTGAAAAAGATCTACAAACAACAAATCAAGATAAGAGCGTTAATGTTAAGAAAATTATATCAAGTGTTAGTTAATAAGTTGTTTTATCTGAAAGTAGTTTTGATGATAAGGTTATTACAATTTTAAAAATTTTATTAGAAGAATTTAAACCACTTTTGATAGGATTCTTAGCAAATGGTGAAGTGGTACAGTCATTATTTAAAATTTATAATGACTAAGTCAGCAAAAGATTTTGTAATCAATATTCTACAATAGAACAGTCAAAGTTTAAAACCTAAGATAAACGGTTTTGAGGTATTGTTAAATACGGAAAATATTCACTTAGCTGTGTTATGTGAAACGTGGTTCGTCCAGATATTATCAATAATATAAGTGGATACAATAGTTTTAGAAAATATAGGTCTGATTTCTACGGGAGGGTAGCTGTCTTAGTTCATAAATCCTTACAGGCGCAAATTCAACCAACATGTTCAAAAACCTTACACATGGTTGTGTGTAAACCACAGTCTGGGGCTGCTCAAGATTTGTTTGTAATTCTGTGACCACGGTATTAGTTCCCTAAGTTCTTTGTTTTTGTTGTATTGTCTTTTTTGAACCAATGGAGCTGACATATTCCTAAGGGATATGTATGCCCCCCCTCCCAAAAAATTAGATAAAAAAAAAAAATTTAATCATAAAAGAATTTTTTATCATTCTAATGTATCGTGAGCCAGTGGGCTTTAGTCAACATCAATAGATGCCGCCACCATTGACATTTATAAATTATGAATCGTGAATAAGCGGAAAAAAGTAGGAAAGTTCATATTAAAATAAAAACTAGCATGTTTCATAAACACAACTCCACATCAACTTTAATTCAACTTCGCAATTTGAAGATTGGAAAAAGTGTACAGATGAGAATACGAAAGTTTCTATGAGGCTTTCGTAGTGTTTTGCAATTGTGACGCTACATGGCGTAAATATTTAATTCTAAAAACATCGTTAGATAACGCTACTGGTGACATTTATAAATTATGATAAATAGTCGAGATCGTGACGGTGGGTAGATGGTGCGCCAACGTCAAGTTAGATTTCTGTTTTTTCACTTATTTTTCGGGTTTTATTCCCTGTTGATTATTAAATAGTAGCTTTGTGTGTTTATATAAGTGTGTTGTCTCATTTGTAAGTATTATATAGTAGTTTCGTGTAAATAGAATTATGAACGGCGTCGACCCCCCCGATCCGATGATGTTTCCCAACAGCCAACATATGAAAGCTAGATTATTTTGGGAGAGTAAGCTTCACTACTCATAGCTTCTTTGCCCGTTTAT